>VYXG01006146.1:1858914-1870353 GCA_013397235.1 Lanius ludovicianus
CCTCTGCAGAGGGTTCCTCACGGGATCACCTCTGCAGAGGGTTCCTCACGGGATCACCTCTCCAGGTCGGCCACGGCTCCTTGGGTCTGACCCTCAGACCCCAACCAGCACTGGCCGGGCGCTCTCCCCAGCTTAATTACTTTGGACCATGACTAGAGAAGTCCATTTGCCATGTGGGTTTCTGTGAGTCATCCTCCCTTCCACAATGTGCAAACTCACTGACACCTGTTGGGGCATGGGGAAACGAGTGATGGAAATTCTCCTGACTGCCTGCACAAGGGTTGTGCGTGCCTGACACCAGCACTTGCAACATTATCACATGGGGCAAACCAGCCACAGGAAAGGTACTGGAAACCAAGATTAACAAGATTTATAAAATTAACCAAGATTAACAAAACACTCTTTTCAATCAACTGCCTGCCTATGACGCACACGTTGCTTTTGCTACAATGGCCATTAAAAGAATAGTCTCAGCCTCTTTATCTTGGCTTTTTGCTGTCTCCCATTTCTGCCTAAACAGCACAGGACCCAACTCCACGTGCCAGTGTCAGAGAAACGTTTAGTCAGCTCAGGAACTGGTAGTAAGATCAGTTTAGATATGCTAAGACAGAACAAGCCCTAAGAAATACATGGTGTAATTAAGTGCATTATACATTTTTTGTATGTAGAAAATTTTTAGGAAGATTATAGTAACTTCTTATCCAGTTTCTGATTCCACAGAAAAACCTAAGCACCAGCATATTTGTATGCAGATCTTGTTACTTATTATTTACTGCTTTTCTGAGCAGCAATGGAATGACTGAAGAAGTGATTTTGCTGAACCAAGGCCATATGTTACCCCAAAGACCTTCGATGATATATTGGTCCCATCCAGGCACCAATCTCATATATGCCTTCCTTTTCATAATTTGTATGAATAACAGCTGCATCAATAGGTGAGGATACAAACAAGGGAAGTAAGATAGTAAATAGAAGGGGGGGAATGAGATGGGTGTTTTGGCAAAAAAGAAACAAATTCAAGAAGTGCAAATATGTGGATTTTCAGGATTACATACACTTTTATTTTAGGAGTGATTTTTTGGAACCTTTGAGATTATCTTGATTGAGATGGCTTCTGTCCTGTTTAATTCAGTCTCCCGTTAAAACAGCACTCTACAAGACCCAAACCATGTAATTAGTTGCTGCTTAGTTTCAGTTAATTTCAGAGACAATTCTTTTGAGGCAAAATTAAGATACTGCATAAGGATTAGATTGGGGTTTTTTAAGTTTCTTTTTTTAAACTTTATGAATTACTTTCCTGGACTCAGAAATGAGTGTTTGGTTCTTTTTTCAGCTTAAGAATTGTCTGCCACATTTTAGTCAAAGAATTATTGTTAAAGACTAGAGTGAATTTAGAGTGGTTTTAGCTGAAGCAGAATAGTCTTTTGGTCTTCTGAGGAGCTTGTGAATAAACAAAATTGATGAACTAGAGGCAAGGTACAAATGTAGGGACTGTTACTACAATTTTTAATGGAAATGAAAGCAATGAAATTTAGAAATTAGCATTTAATCCTTCTGAAATTAAGCGATTCATTTAAAAGGATAATCTCATTTGAAAAAAAAGGAATCTGTAATAGTTTCAAGGAATTTCATAAGCAAATTCTTGTAGCATCTGAAGGAAGTAATGTATATTACAAAACTGGAGTCACTGTGGTTATTCTGCAGACTTGCCCACACTGTGCTGCTTAAGACTGAAGAAAGAGCTGCCTTTCAAATGTGCACTTTGCTACTCAGAAACTTCACCCCCAGCACGTGGAACAAACCATTCTCGGAGAAAACGAAAGCCCTCCAGAAACTGAAGAGCAAACATGATTTAGGGTGATTCTGATTCAAAGAAGAATGAGATCCCATGCCTTTGCTTCCATACAAACCAGGTAAGTAAATACAGAGTCCTCTTCTTTCCATCACCACCAGGCAGAACTGCTTTGCCCTGCCCTGCCCAGGCTGCCCTGCAGGCAGGGATTACACCTGCCCTGCTGCCAGCACCGATGCCAGCGTGCAGCCTGGCACTCTGCTCCCCTTGGAACGAGCAGCTCCCAGGGACCTGCCGTGGCACACGGGCACTTTGCAGTGACAAACCCAAGCAGTGTGATCCAACTGCAGCTGTGACACAGCGACAGCAAGCACTGGTACACACCACAGCCAGGTTCGCTGGACACTTGAAACCAGAGCGACAGACTCCTGAATTCCTCCTACCTCTTGCAAATTAATCCTGCACCAAATTAACTGGTCTGACTCAATTTCCCTCTCATAAACCAGAAAATGTGGCCTGTCTGTCTCTGAGAGTTAAAAACAACTTTTCATAAGTAGTTTGAGCGTGTACTTAGCATGATTACACTGATGCACTTTTATTAACTCTGGGCAGTAAGAGACCTTGCTGTCTGGGATGAGTTGGAATTACCTGAGGAGAAGGATACCGTACCATTGTCAGGGAAAAATAGTTCAATGTACCTTACATCATAAAAGTACAAATTTAATATGGAATTCACTGTTAGCCTTCAGGAAAATCTGACAAAACATCTTTGTCTATGGCTTCTTACCACATTTAAGCAGAATGTATTACTTGCTTAAAAATGTGCCTGGGTTAACCAATCTATAAAGCAGCGTTCTGTTAAACTACTTCTATTACAGACCAGACTTTTAACTGTGAAAGACTATTTCATTTCTGACTACTCAAAATCAGTGTATATATTTTTAAATCCCCGGGTTTTTTGACACCTAATTACCATCTCTTGGTAACTGGTCCTATTTGTAACTTACTGCCTGTTTTTACCTTGCAGTTCATACCTTGTGCTGTAGCAAGAAAATATTTCAAAATTCTTCTTTTATTTTTTTTTTTTTAACAAAATGAATGCAGACATAAAGCCTCTTTTTAAAAGAACGTAAGAGGGTACAAGTTAACCTAGAAAGACTAGCTTTTGACTTGTTCTGGAGAACTGAAATGCTTCACATTTATCCTTGAACACTCTTGTTGTATATTCCCTCTTCTTCCTGTGTAGGAAATTTAAAGAATTCTCAGAGTGAAACATTTTTATCAAAAAAACCCAACCAAACAAAAAGCCACCAAAAAACCACAGCATCAAATGTCTTGTGCTTATGGATTTCAGTTGAAGGCACAAGAAGTGCTGTTTGTGGGCACAGCACCAGTTAAGGCATTTCTCTGTTACACAGCTATAAAAAACTGATCATCATAGGCATAAATTGCAAACAAGTAAAGGATCTTGATTTTAGAAACAACAGATTTTACAACAGACACGCATCAGATGCTTTAGCATAAATAAATGACAAACATGGGTTAATCAGTAATCTTTGAAGCAGTTGCAAGTGGAAGAAACCTGCTGTCAGTGATATTAAAAAACATTCCCTTTATTGTACTGTTTCTTTTAAACTCCTAAACCCACAAGCAGCAAGAGCTGAGCTCCAATTTAATTACTGTCTGTGCTGCTCAACAATGAAGCAATGACGACCACTGCAGCCTGCTTCCCAAAATCACCATCTATATGGATGTGTAAATAGCAACTCATGATTGACATGAGGAAGGGAAATTACAACCTGGAAATCAGCTAATGAAAGTTAATTTTGAGTAAGTTTTATTCAAGAAGCCATGGGCATTTTGTCTGGTGGTTTGCAGCAGGGCTGCTGGCATGGATGTAATGTGGAGCAGGAGCTCAAAGTTGGCTTCTGTTCTGTTAGTCCTTTCCTAGGATTCCACTGGAGAAATATAAGCACATAAAGAAAACTTAAGACTAAATCCACTTTTTTGGTAAATATTTGGCGTTTTCTGACATAAGAATTATGGGGTCACACATAAGCACCTCTCTTCACCATGCTGAATTATTTAGCTACACAAAAAACATACCTACATAAATGGAATGTAGAAATATACTAAAAAGGCTGGCTTATAAGAAGTACCTTTCATTTCTTTATTTCTCACTCTAAAAAAAAATAAAATAAAATCATATTCCTTGTGCAGTTCTGCCTTTGTGATTTATCTGTAAGATGACTTATTGCATAAAGAAAGAACACACACATATACTATGAGAAATTTTACACATATATTTTTAAAATTACGAGTTCATACAGTCTGGATGGATGAGAACAAACACAAATGATATAAGTGTATTTTACTTTTACATCACTAAACAAAATATTTCAATGGAATATAAAAATCCTTCATATAATTTGAACTCTACAGGCTTTAAGACCCTTTGTCTAATATAACTTGGAGTTTATTACAGTCATTCACTCCATACAGATAGATAACTATATTTCACACAAAAATGTATATATGTACCTATATATTAAGGCACAGAATGAATGTACGTGGCAACACAGTTCTGCCCCCCTGACTGATACTGAGAAGTTTGAATTTCAATTTTACTCTGAGTAGGGGCAGCAGAATTGGACCTTATACAAAGGTAACACATTATTACAGTTGGCTAGATAGCCATCATTTTACATTTGTTCAATCCCACTATTTAAAGAATAAATAGCCATTTCACAGTCTCCGAGAAGTGGCAAGAAGCAAGCAATTGCATAAAATCAGTTGTGTGTAAATCTCTAAGATGGAGCTAAAATATCTGTCAAATTCTACTTATTTCTTCCCACACTTCCCACCAGCTTTGATTCTTCACGCTGATGTTTCATTAGCATTTAGAGAAAGGTGATTCTGTTAATAATTCTGAGCACCATTTCTCTTGCAAGGAACAAAAAATAAAATGGGGGGGGGGGGGAAATTCACACTTTAGCATGAATTATTTGCTGATATATACTTACTGCTCATTCCTCATTCCATATCACATAAAAAACGCCACCAGCACGTAGTGCAGGTTTCAGAAACAGCACTCACAAGTGGGACAACTCCAAAATCAGACACAGGAGTTGGTTTAGCATTGACACCAAACCTGAACCCAGCAAAACACTTTCACACACACGGATTAGTTTGCAGGGGTAGTCCCCTATGACACAATATTCATCTGATGACGATGCACTGACAGTCACACCAGTACCTGTGAGCGTTTTCTGCTTAAAAAATCATCATGTGTTTGTAAAATTTGTTTTCACCCCCTTTTATTCCATCCTTTTGTTTCTTTTTTCCATGAGAATAAGAAATGGGTGGGATGAATTAATTTTTATTGTAATCATCCTAACCTCATGAAAAGTAAAAGACTAAGAATCAGCCTCAATTTCGGTCTATTTTTATAAATACCACGAAGGGTGTTGAGTGGGAACAGAGAGGAAGGAGACTTAAAAAGCTGTCAGGAATATTCCAAGGCGATGTGGCTGCCTTCCTGCCAGCTGTGGGGCTGGTTGGGGAGGCACAGGCAGAGGGCTGTGCATGGGCACGGCCGCGGAGCCGAGCAGAAGGGCACCTCCGGATCCGCTGCCACGCCACGGCTTCAGCTGGGGAACAGGACACTGCAAAAGGCCTCACGATGCACAGGAGGGATTAAATTGCCTGCAAATCACCTTTCCCACCTAAGCCAAGCGAGTCAGGAGTCAGATAATTTCCTGAAAAAGAGGATTCGTATCTCATATTGAAAAAATTAAATCCTTCTTAATGTATCCTACATAAAGCGAAAGCCTTCAGTCACTGAAGTGAGCACCAAACTTACCAGTATGAGTTTCAGCTGGGCTAATCAAATACCTCTAACTCCCTACAAATAAGTTTTGCTTTTTCATACACTGAATTAACCAATTTCCCAGGCAAGCCACATACAGTCTCAACACAAAAAGTCCTTCCACCCCTATTAAACATACTGAAATTTTCCTTCCTTAAAGGCTTCTGTCTCAGTAAATAAAAAAATCAGGTATAAATTAGAGTAGCCGGTTTACCTTGTTAATAATTTTTTCTTCTTTAATATGATTTTATTGTATCCTTTCTTATGTTTATCACCAAAGTAAACTATGTAAGTCTTATCAATATTCTTCTACTGAAATTTTACACGTCTCTAATCCTTTTTGCCATATGTCTCTGAATCCTCGCTGTTTCTAGTACACATTTGGGAGCTAGAAGAGCCAGAACAAAAGAGAATATTCTCAGTGAAAATACACCTTTCATTCATTAATGTCACGCTAATATCTTCAATATTGGCTGTCCTGCTCTTTACGCACTCTGCCCCTGCTCCGTGCTTCCCTCGTTACCACACTTTGCTTAGCAGAGATTTTCATTAAACTATCCATTACGATGTCCAGTCCTCACTCCGGAGTGTGTATTGTCAATTCAGGGTCCAAAAATACATCCTCATATTTCAAATCTGCTGTAAGAAGCAAGAAATTTGAGACTGACTGAACGACAGTAACTCCATCCATTTAATGCTTTCTGTTAAAGCATTAAATTTGGCTATTTTATGACTCAGGGAGGGTTGCCTATTAGTATGGGTTGACAAGCTGCTTCCGCCAGCTAACAAAGCAGTGTTTTTAATATGTTATATATCACAATATGCTGTTAAAACTCCTCTGGGTTGGCTGCTTCGTTTCAAATTCATACAGTGGGGAACAAAGGTCAGCCACAGCAGAAAGGTAAGCGCTTTGTTTTACTACTGGAACTTACATAATTTGCAGGCAGAACAAGCTGTTTTACACAGCAAACGTCAAGTTCATCACAGATGCCTTGAGAATGATCTATCTACTGATGCATATCAGCCTTTTTTGTCTGGATAACTAATCACTTACATGGGAAGAAACGGTAAACTGCCTGAAAGGTTGTAGAGATAGTTAGCTGTAAACACAGGGATCAATTCAGGTTCATTACTACTCGCAAAACCTACACAATATTGGCCAGCAGTAATTCAAAAGTAGTACAATTAACAGAGATCAGACAGATATCCTCATGTTCACTTTTTTGAGACTTGCTAACCTTATAAGGCTTACAAGGACCTAAGGATACAGTTTGCACAGACCTTTAGTAACTTCAATATTTCAGAAGGCAATTTCATCTGACCTTTAATTTTTAGTGCAGCCTTTCCCATTTGTAGGCTACCACTTCAGAAAGGGCTGCCTTTAAGTGTCTTAAAAACTCCATTAATACTACTTAAACAGGAACTTGTAAGCAAAGCTGTCACCTTATGGGAGACTTTTCCCACACAAATCACCAAGGAGAAGCTACAAAATTTTAAGCAATATGAAGCAATTTCCAACAGTAGGATTCTTTGCCACTAGCTTTGTATGTCTGTGTATTGCCACTGAGGAAAGCAAAATAACTGACAGTATCTGTGTTCAGAAGGGTAAAAATTACAATATACGCTATTGTTCATGTAAGATGTGGCCAATATTCATATCAGTGCTTTTTCTACTTACATAATTAATACTTTGAGATAAAGCTGAAATATTTTGTTCTCTTTGAAAGTAAAATACATCATTTTATTGTCCTCACAATTATATGCTGTTGCTAGGAAGTTACAAGTCTGCTATAACCTAATCATCTGCTATTTAGATATGGACTCATGAATCCCATATTTTTATTCTAAATTTAAGTTCAGTCATCGTAGCTAATGTCCTTGATGCTATCTCAAATTGCTGTCATTACACGGATCACTAGAAATTGGAGGTAATAGTAAAAAAGGAAAGAAAAAAGAAAGCTACCAAATTAGATGATGGATAAAGGTTTAATCAATTTAATTTTATCACCAAATCCATTCCCTTCCTCTCAAGCTGTCAGGGCAGGAGATAAGCAGAACACATCCTGAAGCACAACACAATCCCTTTGTGGGGAAGGAGTTGTGTCCCTGAACCTCGCCAAGATGAAACACGCTCATTTATTACTTTGGCATTGCAGGATGATGAAGAACCAAGCTGGTTTCCGCCCTTCATCTTCAGCACAATCTTTCTATTTCATTAATTTTTCATGGAATTTCATTTCACAATCGTTTTGCCTCTCTCACCCACTTGCTGCCCTTATTTAGTTTATTCTGTCAACTTTTATGTCATGTCCCATCGTATCAGCAGCAACCCTGGCCATGGCTTTCTACCACATCACAAATATACGAGCCCCTCCTGCTTCCAGTAATTCACTTCATTCAGTAGTCCTATAAAACAGCATTGCAAATAAGGTGGCTTATTTGTTGTCTTACATGGAGAATAACTCAGAAGGGTTATCTATCCAATCCCCTATTTCATACTTACCTTCTGTGTGGTGATTTCTAAGAAGTTGCTGGAGGCTGCTGAAGTGTGGCCTTTTTAGTATTATCAGTAATTGGCAATTCTGCTTTTGTTTGGTCTACTTGTAATGACTTATCTGGGAAAACAAGCCTTCTTTTCAAAATCTATACCACAGGCTATGAAATCGGCACAAGCCATGCTGAGGCCGCTGTGCTGAGTTCTGCCAGTACTCTGCCATAGTCCAGAGCCCTGACAAAACACAAGAACCCACAAACACAGTAACTGCCTATTAAACCCTAAAATTTTAAATGGATTTCTCTAAATCAATAGGTATAATTTTCTATCCTCTGGTCACTTTATACATACCGATAAAAAAAGCCCCACAGCAACTCAAAACAACCAGAGAGAGAAATATAAAATCTCTATTACTGCTGCCACATGAAATTAGTATGCAGATAATCTGTCAAGCATCCCTATTTATTTTTCATTAGATCTTAGAAAAATTAAGGTATTTACTTCTTACTGGGAGTTATCACACTTTTATAAATGACAATGAAAATATTTCTACCTATACTAATCACTCTGAATATACACATTTTAACTTTTTAACACACCTTCTGCATAGTGTAAAACTGAATAAAATCACTCTGGAAATACATGCTTGCAATATAATATTCATTGCATAAACATTTATTGTTAAGGCAGGATCTTTTTATTGAAAGCATTGCTGGATTTCATAAGCATGAAAATAAGATGCATGCACATTAATTACTGGACGATGATATTGTACCCTGGAATCATATTCAGTGTCCTACACTTTTCAGTGCTTGATTTGCATATATGGAAATTCTCTCTCTGATTCTTACTAGATGTGGGGGGTTTTTTGGTTTTTTTTAGGCCAAATGCACAAGGAAATTCAGTTATTCAGAGAATGTTGTTTGCTCTTCTTGCTTGAACTTGCTTTCTGCCCCCAGGAAACTCCTAAAACACAGCATCCAGGTATAAAAGAAATGGAGTGAAGTGCTATACCCACAAAAACAAATTTATAATTCACACTAAGCAGAGCAAAAAGATGGCTGAAAACACGGAAAGTAAAACAGAAGGGGATAAGCAACACTATTAAATAGAGAATAATAATTGTTTCTACTGATGCACATTCATAATATTATTAGGCAATGTCTCAACCTGGTTTTAAGCACAGTTCATATGTAACATGAAATAAAATATAGTAAATTGTATAAATAATTTTCTGAGTCCACTTCCTTAATGAGTAGGGATGTGACAGATAAATTCATTTCCTTACTTTGCCTAATACTCAATTTGAATTTAAGACTATAGTGAATTCCTTTGTCTATTCGTGTCCATAGGTATCCCTGGGTATGGATGTGTAAACCTGAGTCTAGTTACAGACTTTAAAGCAGCCACTAAAAGCATTCCTGCTATAAACAACAAAATATGTGTTGGAGAATAGTTAAAAGCAAGTGTCTTTGGTCTAAGTCTCTGCAAAGACTGTCTCACAATCCATTAAACAGATCAAACCTGCAAAATAGTGGAGCCCACTAATATTTCTCATAAACCCTCAGCAATTTAAAAGCCTAATAAACATTTTCTTGACTAGTCTCCTGAATAGTCTGTTTGTTAAGCAACACCTTCGTATTAGATACCATAAAAATAATTTAAAAAGCAGAAATAGATGGTCACTAAATAAAATAGCATAATAGTAAAATCCAACAGGTTTTATAATGGGCATGACTTAAGTTACAGGAATTTTTTGGCCAGCATGATTTTACAGGGATGTGTATTTTTATGAATGTACACTGATTACAAAGAAAGGAAAAACAAAATCTGACGAACACGGGTCTGTAATTAGCATACTAACCAACTAAATGATTTGAAAAGTGGTTACAAATAGCACATTTGGAAGAATAAAAAAAGAACACTTCAAGTGCACATTCTTATTGATGTTGGTCAGTTAAGCCCTTTCTAGAATGCCATCCACCTCCAGCTGTGCATTCTGCAAATAGCTGTCAGCTACCAAGTTATTGTTGAGCAAGTTTTCATGGTTTTTTTAAAGACATTCAACTTCCACCTTGTTTTGGCAAAACAAAGCAAAAAGGGCTGCATCAGAAAAGTCTTACTGAAAGATCTTAACTTTTGTCTGATCTTAAAAACAAAATCAAACCAAGTACCTTCCCTCCATTGCATAGATTAATGAATGAATTACTCTTTTCTCCTGGCTGAGTACAGGTCGCTAAAGCTAGGCTAAGTTTGCAATTCTGTAGAAAAGTAGTTTTGTTAGAACAAATCATCATTAAAAAAAGCCTCCAGGGCACAACTTGATTACAGGGAAATTTAAAGGGACCTGATTATATGATCTCTCCTTTCTGAGTGTTTTAAAATTTCTTCTGTAATGCCAAGTAAAAGGCAGCCTTTCTCACCAGGTGTTATAACCTGCTAAAAACCCAGAGTAACAAGTTGAGGCTGCACATCTACTCAAAGTGTTGCTATATCTGCACGTCTGGCATTTCTACTTGTGTGCAGGTCACTATTTGTTACTTTGATTTTGAATATTGAGAGTTAAGAGATGGAAGTTAAAATAGTGACCGTCAAATGACACAGTCTTGCATTTAGCATTTGACCTGTTTTTACCAACTACCATACAAAAGCTGCTTTCACACCTTTCTAAAAAGTTATCAAATACTGCACTTACTGACTTCAACATAATCAATAATTAAGAGACACTTAGCTAATGGCACCAACAAATTAGGTAGAATCAGAAGGAGAAACAGCGTGTCCAGAGCATTAGCTTGAGAGCTAGCTGACTAAAACTTGCGTGAGTACCACAGAGAGATGAAAATTACAGGTTAGATTATATTCACTGCTTGGACAAACACTCGGACTTCGCATCTCTGCAGCTGAATGCCTTGCAGCTGGGCATCCCTGCTCCTCGTATCAGTTTATTTCACTTTAAAGTCCTCACAGCCGGCTAACTTCGTCTTTTGCAGGCAAAACATCAAAAATCAGGCGGTAGTGTGTCATCCCCTCTACAGAGAAAGCAAGACAGCCTCGCGAAGAGCTGTTATCTCGGGCATATTCCCTGTTCGCAATGACATCCTGTAGCTTCACTTTTCCTGCTTACGGCAATTAGCGCCTTCCTAACCAGGGTTCGCTTAGGGACGGGGAACAGCATCAAAACAGAAAAACTTGGTGGACCTTGTCTAGAAAAGGAGAGGAACGGTAGTTTGGAGGGCGCGACAGCCGCGGGGGGCTCCGCGCCGCGCTCCGCCCGGGCAGCGGCAC